>JAUMJM010000056.1:0-2500 GCA_033558235.1 Neomorphus geoffroyi
TAACCCTAACCCTAACCCTAACCCTAACCCTAACCCTAACCCTAACCCTAACCCTAACCCTAACCCTAACCCTAACCCTAACCCTAACCCTAACCCTAACCCTAACCCTAACCCTAACCCTAACCCTAACCCTAACCCTAACCCTAACCCTAACCCTAACCCTAACCCTAACCCTAACCCTAACCCTAACCCTAACCCTAACCCTAACCCTAACCCTAACCCTAACCCTAACCCTAACCCTAACCCTAACCCTAACCCTAACCCTAACCCTAACCCTAACCCTAACCCTAACCCTAACCCTAACCCTAACCCTAACCCTAACCCTAACCCTAACCCTAACCCTAACCCTAACCCTAACCCTAACCCTAACCCTAACCCTAACCCTAACCCTAACCCTAACCCTAACCCTAACCCTAACCCTAACCCTAACCCTAACCCTAACCCTAACCCTAACCCTAACCCTAACCCTAACCCTAACCCTAACCCTAACCCTAACCCTAACCCTAACCCTAACCCTAACCCTAACCCTAACCCTAACCCTAACCCTAACCCTAACCCTAACCCTAACCCTAACCCTAACCCTAACCCTATCCCTAACCCTAACCCTAACCCTAACCCTAACCCTAACCCTAACCCTAACCCTAACCCTAACCCTAACCCTAACCCTAACCCTAACCCTAACCCTAACCCTAACCCTAACCCTAACCCTAACCCTAACCCTAACCCTAACCCTAACCCTAACCCTAACCCTAACCCTAACCCTAACCCTAACCCTAACCCTAACCCTAACCCTAACCCTAACCCTAACCCTAACCCTAACCCTAACCCTAACCCTAACCCTAACCCTAACCCTAACCCTAACCCTAACCCTAACCCTAACCCTAACCCTAACCCTAACCCTAACCCTAACCCTAACCCTAACCCTAACCCTAACCCTAACCCTAACCCTAACCCTAACCCTAACCCTAACCCTAACCCTAACCCTAACCCTAACCCTAACCCTAACCCTAACCCTAACCCTAACCCTAACCCTAACCCTAACCCTAACCCTAACCCTAACCCTAACCCTAACCCTAACCCTAACCCTAACCCTAACCCTAACCCTAACCCTAACCCTAACCCTAACCCTAACCCTAACCCTAACCCTAACCCTAACCCTAACCCTAACCCTAACCCTAACCCTAACCCTAACCCTAACCCTAACCCTAACCCTAACCCTAACCCTAACCCTAACCCTAACCCTAACCCTAACCCTAACCCTAACCCTAACCCTAACCCTAACCCTAACCCTAACCCTAACCCTAACCCTAACCCTAACCCTAACCCTAACCCTAACCCTAACCCTAACCCTAACCCTAACCCTAACCCTAACCCTAACCCTAACCCTAACCCTAACCCTAACCCTAACCCTAACCCTAACCCTAACCCTAACCCTAACCCTAACCCTAACCCTAACCCTAACCCTAACCCTAACCCTAACCCTAACCCTAACCCTAACCCTAACCCTAACCCTAACCCTAACCCTAACCCTAACCCTAACCCTAACCCTAACCCTAACCCTAACCCTAACCCTAACCCTAACCCTAACCCTAACCCTAACCCTAACCCTAACCCTAACCCTAACCCTAACCCTAACCCTAACCCTAACCCTAACCCTAACCCTAACCCTAACCCTAACCCTAACCCTAACCCTAACCCTAACCCTAACCCTAACCCTAACCCTAACCCTAACCCTAACCCTAACCCTAACCCTAACCCTAACCCTAACCCTAACCCTAACCCTAACCCTAACCCTAACCCTAACCCTAACCCTAACCCTAACCCTAACCCTAACCCTAACCCTAACCCTAACCCTAACCCTAACCCTAACCCTAACCCTAACCCTAACCCTAACCCTAACCCTAACCCTAACCCTAACCCTAACCCTAACCCTAACCCTAACCCTAACCCTAACCCTAACCCTAACCCTAACCCTAACCCTAACCCTAACCCTAACCCTAACCCTAACCCTAACCCTAACCCTAACCCTAACCCTAACCCTAACCCTAACCCTAACCCTAACCCTAACCCTAACCCTAACCCTAACCCTAACCCTAACCCTAACCCTAACCCTAACCCTAACCCTAACCCTAACCCTAACCCTAACCCTAACCCTAACCCTAACCCTAACCCTAACCCTAACCCTAACCCTAACCCTAACCCTAACCCTAACCCTAACCCTAACCCTAACCCTAACCCTAACCCTAACCCTAACCCTAACCCTAACCCTAACCCTAACCCTAACCCTAACCCTAACCCTAACCCTAACCCTAACCCTAACCCTAACCCTAACCCTAACCCTAACCCTAACCCTAACCCTAACCCTAACCCTAACCCTAACCCTAACCCTAACCCTAACCCTAACCCTAACCCTAACCCTAACCCTAACCCTAACCCTAACCCTAACCCTAACCCTAACCCTAACCCTAACCCTAACCCTAACCCTAACCCTAACCCTAAC